>CM074723.1:33748528-33786028 GCA_037306005.1 Rhinophrynus dorsalis
CCAGAATAACTTTTATATGTTTAAAGGTAAAGTGGTACAATTCTCAAGCATATTAAGTGTGCCCTAGGGGACAAATAATTTACCTCAAGTTCCCACTGATTTCAACTGGTCCTTTAAATTGTTAAAGGGATAGTAATGTTTCACAATAAAAGCAGCTCCAATTAATCTTCATAGTATTTGGGTCACATAGAGTGTTATTTCAATACTGTCAGAGTTGTAGTTCAAGAGTATCCTCCTCCCGCCCATTTTACCTAGTGTAAGCCGCCTCCCCTCAGATGTGGAATTTGGTCCTGGGACCAGGCAGCTCACAGCAATGGACAATCTTCTTACTGTGAACATAAGGAAACCCCGCCCCTCTTGACAGGTTTTTCCTTATGATCACTGAAGATTGTCCCTCTCTGTGATCCATCCGGACTATCTTCCTGCTCTGAGGTGAGCATTGTTACATCAGTTAAAGGGGTGGGACGGGGATACTTTATCATTCAATTAATCTTGAACTTCAATAAATACTTTGAAGATTAATTGGAGCTATTGTTATTTTGAAACATTAATATTCCTTTAACCTCTTGAGTGCAATGCATTGGTGACCTTTCTATAGTCAAGTGTTTAACTTTTTGCATACCAGAGGTGAGCACATGCAATGCGCACATACCCCTCTGTCACGCGAAGGGTTAAAATCCCTATTTAAATCGATGGAGCTTTTTATTTGTCCCCTGTAGCGCAGTTAGCTTCCTCCAGAATTACACAACTTTGCCCTATACGTAAGACCCATTGACACTGGTGTAAAAATAAACTGGGGTAATTTGGGAATAAGTGTACCACAACTCAAAAATAAAATGTCATAATGTATTGCAGACTTGTCTTGCGTTCATGGGGTTAAAAACCCTCCATCCTTTTAAAATGTCGCACACAAAACAGCGTGCAACTACAGGGTGCATTCAACATGTCGCCCAGATTAAAAGGGCGACATGAGAATCTCGCACTGTAGGAAAGAGCGAGATTCTCATGTCACACAATGAAATGTCGCCTCTCTCCTTTTCAGCTCTTCTTCCCCATGATGCATTCAGCCCCACAGAACAATAAAACAAAATCACAAGTATCTTAGTTCTATAGAACCAGGCTTCTACAACACTTTCCTCTCCACATGGTCTCCCTGGTTGATCAGTAATTTTTGCTCAAGCTCCATATTTTTAAGTAGGGTTTAGTGCCTCTGTCTCTCCTTGGCCTTTTTTTAAGTTACTTAATATAGTATATATTATTGTTTAATACCCTGTTTATACATTTTATGTATCCATTAAATAAACTTTAAGTTTGAAAAAAAAAATGACAGGGCGGAGCAGAAAAGGGGAGAGAGAGCCGGGGCAGCACTCAGCAAGATCCGGAAAAGGTGGTACTTGATTTTTTTCCATTTTGGTACCTTTTTCACCAACTGGAACATGTTTCACAGAACAGAATCCTATTGAGTACTTTGTGTTTATTTTGCAACCCAATGCGGACTGATGCGTCATTTAAGGAAGTGACATGAGAATCTCGCGATTTCATGCATGGGCAATGCACTGTGTGGTGACACAACGTTTTTTATGCTACTTTTTAAAAGTAAACCAAAAGCCCCATATTATTCAATTGGGAAAGCGTATATATTCTCTGTGATGCACCAGAATTTCTTCACTACTCTTTCATGCATCAGCCTCGCGGTTTGCAAACATTTGTTTTTTTATAGACTTTCATCTCTCAGTAAAATTGGGTGATGATAATATCTATGCATTACGTATTTGTGGGGTGTACATTCCTCCTGTTTTTCTTTTTTTTTGTTTATTTGTTTATTCCTTTTAGTTTTCCCTTCCTCGACAGTGGACATGTGAATATTACATAATGTGAACATTTTAACATTTAATTGGACCTGTCACCTTGGATTCAAGTTTGCATATTTGAAAACTGTATTAACCCCTTAACGACCACTGCCGTGCCAGGACAGTCATGGCTGTCCGGCACTTAAGGACCAGTGATGGTCCTGGCACGTCATGGAATTCAGGGCTGAATCCTGAATTGGATCGTAAAAACAAAAAATGCCCCGTGGTCCTTAAGTGCTGGCCGCTCATGTGCGCACGCCGGTCCTTAAGGGGTTAAAAACTGCATATGTGTCATGTTAACCACAAGACCACTAAATGTACAGAGGAGATAGACACACTTATTACCATATGCTAATATATGCTAATTGTAGTACCCGTGCAATACCAGTGATATTTCATAAATGTTTCAGTGAAGTTTGCTATGCTAATGAAGCATTTTCAGTCACATGTCATATGCAAATGAAGGTTTCCAGTGATGTTCCATATGCTAATGAAGCTCTGTGCAGCACCAGGAAATGTTCACTTTTGCTTTCCAGAAATATAAGTGTATATTACTACACATCGGCTGGAATTTTGGTTAACACGACACACAGGCAGCTTTGAATGACATTTTCAAATACGTAAAGAAAATTCAAGGTGACTTTCATCTCTCAGTAAAATTGGGTGATGTTAATATCTATACATTACTCACATATTTGTGGGGTGTATATTCCTCCTGTTTTTCTTTTTTTTTTTTGTTTATTTGTTTATTCCTTTTAGTTTTTCCATCTTGGACAGTGGACATGTGAATATAACATAATCTGAACATTTTAATGTTTAATTGGACCTCTCTCCTTGAATTCAAGTTTTTATATTTGAAAACATAATTCAAAACTGTCAGTGTATCATGTTAGCCAGAAGATCAACAGATGCACGGTTTTTGAGATATTGGTGCTGCACCATATATGCTAATCAAGGTCTAAGTGCAGCGCATGCCCAGATTAACATATAGCTATGCCGTGAAGAGACTCAGCATGAAAATGATCAATATTTAATATTCTGGTTTTGGATAACATGATGTCTGGCAGTTCTGAATTATGTTTTCAAATGTGTAAACTAGTATTCAAGGTAACAGTTTAACAAGCATAAGCCATTTTTATATATAAAGGGTCCACAAAGTCTACAGTATTGCACTTTGGGATGTACACTTACATGACATCACTCTAAATATATGACATCATGCAGAAACATATAAATGGAAAACAAATGAAGAGCAAGGTGATAAGGCACTGCTCAGCAGAGCTTTCAAGCTAAAGGGGTATGGTTTATTTTAAAGAGAAGGTATTAAAATAGGATTGTATCATTGCCATAGTTATATTAATTATATATATATGAATATTATTAGATTAAAGGTCAAAAGGTGGTGCTTGTGGGGAAACTTGTGATAAATATGGGCTGCATTTAGGGTGTTCTGAAGAAGTAACATTTAGAGATTTTCATAAAACAGCAGTAAACCTTTATTATGGTAAAAACATATACTGCAGGGCTAATTAAAGAAAAAGTAACTCCTACTTCTGTGAGATGGTGAACTCCAAAGTTATTACATCTCAAAGTGTTGGCTTTTTTCATGAAGCTCAGAAAGCCAGTCCCATCTGGTATCCATACAACTGACATGGTGTCCAGGCTGTTATTCTGTTGTGTTCTATGGGAGAGCCTCTGGCTACAGTTCTCCACAGAATGTGATAGTAGTAGCTCCACCACTGTGTGATAGTTTAATTTGTAATGCGTTTTTTATAATGTAAGTCAGCAGTGAGATTATCATTTTAGTTCTCAGCAGGAAAAGCCGTAGAGTACATGATTTTTCATAATAATATGTTACCGATCTTTCAAGACTAGACAGGCAAGTATGGTATACTTATACGTTGGGTACAACAAAGGAAAAGAAATTTGAGGCAAGCGTTTGACAGTGTGATACTGTCAGTACAGGAGTTGTATAGCATAGTGTTTTTAGACAGTAATGCCAGAGACATGGAGAAGCATCATGGTGAATTTTGGATAATTATTTTGGCAGTGTTGATAGTAAAAAATGTTCTCACTGAATTAATTAGTGTGTATTATGAGGTGTTCAAAAGTGACTGGGTTGTTCAACTAACTTAAATTTGATGAGGTTAAGGAGTTATCCTGAGTGGGATTGAACAGCTTCATTTCTCTTTACATGGAAAGTAGATGATACTTATAGTTTTAAAAATATGTAGTTTCATGTAGTTTTCAGACATTCAGAAACTGATAGTGAAGAGACAGTTATATGGGATGAAAGACTGGGGCAGGCGGTTTCGTGGCTGCAACAGTGCGGCAAAGTGAGCAAAAATGTTCATCCATGTATCAAGAACAGGTGGGGTATTCCAGTATAAAACAAGACCGTACCATTGATTTGAATGAGTGCATTCTTTACTTACTTTTCCAAAGTCTTGCACCGAGGCTTCTTTAATACATAAACAAGCCAAAAGATTCAAGAGGCTCTGAGCATGAACAAAAGCAATGTTTCCTGTTCTGCGGCTAGTCACCGCTCAAGAGCATCACATTTTGGCTCTCTAGTGTCATTACAGAGGAGAAATTTCCACATACATATTAGACTAATCCCACCCATAAGGGCAGTCCAGTTCCAAAATAATTGACAAGTCCCCTCTGTATGGGAAATACAAGCTAACCCCAGATGTACAATTCGGCCTAGTCCCTAAGAGTGAAGGGTAATCCAGACGTGGACCCCTTGCTCTCAGTGACTAAGGAATCAAGCTGCATCTCACTAACGAGGGCCAACAAGACCGAAACATATGTCTGGAGTTAGCTGGTGTTCCTGTGCAGGGGGACTTGCCTGTCATTTTGGAACTGGACTGCCCTTTTGGGCAGGATTAGTCTAATATGTACGTGGAAATTTCTCCTCTGTAATGGCCCTAGAGAGCTAAAACATGATTCTCATGAGCGGTGACTAGCCAAAGAACAGGCCATTGTGCTGTTTGTTCCTCTTCAGAAGCTTCTAACATTTTGCATGTGTTCTTTAATACATAACCGCCAGTGACATAAGTTTCTGACTCTTACTACAAGCTGATTTGTCAGAAAAGCACAGGAACTTGAATGAGAATGAGAAAATTCTTCTGAATTTAATTTATATTGTAGACATTCTATAATACATACATACATACACACAAATATAAGTTGCAGGAAAGCACGCCCAGAA
The DNA here is from genome assembly GCA_037306005.1 of Rhinophrynus dorsalis. NCBI lineage: Eukaryota > Metazoa > Chordata > Amphibia > Anura > Rhinophrynidae > Rhinophrynus > Rhinophrynus dorsalis. Next base: position 33,753,593 of record CM074723.1, read on the forward strand.
GTCCATGATTCACATAAGTTACACAGGTGTTTTTATTAAATCAACGTTTCGGCCACCCTCAATGGCCTTTATCAAGATTAATTAAATGTCGATTTAATAAAAACACCTGTGTAACTTATGTGAATCATGGACTTCTGAGCGTGCTTTCCTGCAACTTATAATTGTATAACTACTACTTCTCGGACGAGCACCCAGACCATTCAGAGGACTATTGAACAGTGAGTGCTGCCATCTCCCTTGTATATATATATATATATATATATATATATATATATATATATATATATATATGTATATTTATTTACTGATACTCCCCTTTCAATCATTTAGACATAGCAGTAAAATATTTCTATAACAGTAGACCTTTAACTTTAGTGTGTGCAAGTTATGATATCATGCAGAGAGTCTCTATAGCTTGTGTGACCAGGGAAAAGACTAGAGTTTAAGTGCTTTTTGTTTTTCAAGCTGTGAGATGTATTAATGTTAAAGGAAGAACTATGATAATGTATTACATATTGCCAGTCCAGTTAATTTATGTATTGTTTTAAATTTCATTTAAAGGGATAGTAATGCTTGAAAATAATTTTATTTTATATTGTAGCCCTTAAAAAAACATTAAAAATGATATAAGTCTTATTTCCCAAACCTTTATGGTTTGGGAGATATTCACAAGTAAAATAAAATAAATTTCCCTTTTCCTGGCTGTTTCAGCCAAGTTTGTCATCTAGTGAACAGATTTGGAATCCGGTCCACAGATCAACCGGCAGTGCCGAGATCACGATCTTTACAAAGAACTACTTAGATGGAACTGTCTACAAAGTGTGCCTGGCTTGCAAGCACACTTTGTAGACCATTCCAATGAAGAAATTATTTTTAAAGACTGTGATCTCTGCACTTCTGTAGAGCCGCAGCCGATCCCGGGACCGGATTCCAAACCTAAGAGCTAGAACAGTGACGTCACTCAGGGGGAAACTTTACTTGTGAATATCTCCCAAACCATAAAGGTTTGGCAGGTAAGACTTATATCATTTTTCATGTTTTTTTAAGGGCTACAATATAAAATAACATTATTTCCAAGTATTACTATCCCTTTAAGGTTTAGGTAGACAATTCTTAAACTGTAAATTTTAGTTTTAATGAGAAGAGTACCGTCCTTTGTTTATTTTTTTGTTTTACTTAAATTTAATAGCTGTAGTATTAACAGTTACAGAAAATTATTACCGTAATATAGTGAATGCAATGTATACATTGTGAAAAAAATATCAATACATTTCTTAAAAGTTTATTGACTTCAATCTGTGAATTTTGTGTAAACTTGTAAACTGCATGTTTTTATCGATATAAGCCTTTTCTTTCCCGGCATCCAAACTTGACTTTTGTGTTAATCTAGGTCACAGTTTAAAATATCATTTATTGCAAAAATCCTTGGAGAAAATGGAGTGCATTTTCTTCCATAAAGAAATCATCCCATGTTGAGTTTAATTATATCGATTGTTCACTGACAGAGAGCTTATAGATAAACTGAATTGCATTAGTGTTTTTCTTATATAGCGCTGATAGACACCTAAATGCTATAAAGTTGACCTGATAGGAGCTGGAGATTAATTTATTTTTAGACAACCAGATGTTTCAGAGCTAGAGCCCTATCCTGTTGGTTTGGACTGAAATTTAAGTCAGAGTCTGTTTGGCACATATCTAATTGAAAGTTGAAAAGATGTATACATTTACCCAGGAAAATTGTACAGAGTAAAATTACAAAAGGGTTAAAGACAGAACCTTAAGATGCCCTAACTGAAAGAAGAGATGGAAACTTCCAAGAAGTAGATAGGGTTGATGAAAGGCTATGTTACAAACATCACAGAGATGGTTAGCAGCAGTGTCAATGGCAGTAACAAGATCAAAATGAACAGGCAAAGAAAGCAGTAGTCTTACCTAGGATCAGGTCATTACCAACATTTGTAAGTAGTCTCGGAGTGGAGTGGAATGGAGTGAAGTGGGTGGAAGCCGGGTTGTAAAGTTGAGCAGTGAGAATTGTATAGAATGAATCAGGAGGTTGTAAACTCTTATCCAAGTTTGTAGACCAAAGGAAATGTAAAGATGGGGTCAAGATTAGAAAGGCATGTAGACTCAAGAAAGCTTTCTGAAGGATGATAGTAGTAATAGTGTTTCTGAATAAGATGGAAAGGTGCAAGGGATAAAAGAGAAATTAAATATGGGTGTCCGGTTGAGTTGAGTGCATTGCATAGTTTTGTTCTGTGGAAAAGTAGATGAGGATAGATTGGTAAATACAGGAAATAAAATGTGGCATTTGAGGGATTTCATGCAATATTTATTTTCTAATGGTGTCAATTTTTTCTTTGAAGAAGATAGCAAGGCCCTGTGCTGTGAATGCAAGGGGGGGTGTTGGAGTTGTAGGGCGGAGACGAGAAATGAAACTAGAGACGAGACGCTAAGGGTTGGAAGACAGAGTGGAGGTAAGGGAAGAAAAGTAAGCTTGCTTACACAGGGAGTAATGGCAGTAACGGCAGTAATATGAGGAGAGAATGCTTTTGTACATATTAGATGGAAGATCAGATATAATGTTCTCAGTCTTCATGCCATTTTCCTACCTGGCTTTAAGCCTCCATATATATTACTTGATTATATACACAGATGTCTGTCTCAAACATGTTTGAATTCACTGTTATGAAACCTGTCTAGCACTACACTTCCTGCTAAGGAATATGGTTTTTGCAGTTGATTTTTTGATGATTTAGAGCAGTGGTTCTCAGCCGCCGTATCACTTTGGTGTGCCTTGGACACTAGTTTAGGGTGCCCCACATTTTCCTTGACGATTTTAAGAAAAATGTTAAAGGAAATTCCTATTGTATACTTATGGAAATCATTATTAACTGCAAGAGCTAGGAATGACTGTACATTTATATACTGATCCCTTCATTAAGCCCTTGAACTATAAATTGCTAGGGGTGCGCCCTGAAATTTCCAGATTGCAGTTCATGGGTGCCATAAGCAAAAAATAATTGAGAACCACTGATTTAGACCCTGCACTATTTGATTAACACATTTTGTACAATATTCTTGTTTTTCTTCCTATTAAAGGGATAGTAATGTTTCATAATAAAAGCAGCTCTAATTAATCATCATAGTATTTGGACTTTGGAGAGTGTTATTTCAATTCTGACAGAGTTGTAGTTCAAGAGTAATTCAATGACAAAGTATCCCCCTCCCGCCCCTTTTACTGATGTAACACTGTTCAGCCAGATCAGAAGGGAGGTGCCCAGGTAGATTGCAGAGATGGACAATCTTCAATTAAGATAAGGGAAAAAGCTGAAAAATGTGTAAAGGGGGGCAGGGTTTCATTGTTCTCATAGGAAGAAGATTGTCCCCTGTTGTTATCTGTCTGGTCTATGGACTGCATTCCTCATCTGAGAAGAGATGGCTTACACTAGGTAAAAGGGGCGGGAGGGGAAACTTTGCTTGTGAGTATCTATCAAATCATAAAGGTTTGAGACATAAGACTTATATCGTTTTTCATATTTTTTTAATGCCTACAAAATAAAGTATTACTATCCCTTTAAGACCCCTTTCACACAGGTGACGCCAAAGCAACAATGCTGCCTTAGTTATTTTGAAAGGTCTTATGCTGGGCTAGGTTACCTTTCACATGGGATTCTATTGCGTGGTGTGAATGCACCAAAGTACGACATACTGTATTTTTATTGTGTTAGCACAGGAGCACAGTAAAGATGCAATAAGGAAGTTCTGTCTTATGGCGACACTAGCAGACCCGTCACATGACTGTTGATAGAGGGTGCAATGGTCATCACAACCTTCACTAAATGAGTTACTCACATGGGTGCCTGTTAATAATATTGCTGGCTGTCAGACTCATCACTCCTGCATCCAGATTAGCAGTGGAATGCAGGAAAAAGTGAGTGACGGAACTGTTGCAGGGAGTAAAAGAAAGATCTCTAAAAATTCTGTCCGCGGGCAATAATTATGCGTGGATAAAGTTGATATGATTAGTTAAGTGATGCAGGCTATGCCATTACAAATGCAAGTAATATCAACAAATTATGTAATCACAATAGGGTCCTGTCTTGATTATATAGTCTGAAATTGTAGACAGTATATTTAGGTTACATATATATATATACCTATGATAGTTTGCATTCAAATGACAGTTACTATTTAGAAATTAGAGTCAATAAATTAGCTGGCTTAACCCCTTAATGACCAGCCGATCGGCGCGGCGATGTCAGTTAAGGACCACGGAGCATTTTTTTTTTTTTTAGTTCCTTCCGGTTCCGGACTCCCCGAACTGCGTGCAGCTGCGGGGGGAGCCCAGAATTCCATGACGGTCATATTACATCATGGGTCATTACCTCAAATCGACCCACGACGTACTATGACCGTCAAGGGTTGTTAAGGGGTTAAGTTTAACTTGTACTCTAAAGCTAATTTAGGATTATCTATGATCATACAACGTATCTGTCACAGCAACACTTCTATTAGTAAATGAATACTCAATACATATTAACAGTTCAAGTTGGCAACAAAGCAAGCATGGAGCCATTGATGTAACCCTTTAAGTGCCGGAGAAGTACACAATGTACATCTGGCACTCAAAGGATTAACACTTGCAGAGTAACCTTTCATCTTGAGTCATCATTGACCACTTTCCTTTTGCATTCAGGATCCATGATATAGACCAGGGATTCTCAGCCAGGGTGCCGTATCACTTTGGTGTGCCGCGGACATCAGTTTAGGGTGCCCTGTGTTTTCTATAAAGACTGACAAAAATAGACCTCTAAATAAAGATTTATAGAAATGAATATGTACAATATGTTTAGTTTTGTTATTATGATTATAAAACCTAATAATAACTGTATATTTGTGTATTGTACCCTTCATTATGCCCTTGATAAATTACATTAAATATGTTAGGGGTGCCCCAAATGTTCAAGATTATGTGTTAGGGGTGCCCCGAACAAAAAAAGGTTGAGAACCACTGATATAGACAATGCCAGAACTGGCTATCATCAGCACGCTGGTCTCTATACTGTAAGTTGTACTGCCCTCTTGCTTCTTTGTAACATGCATTACATTGCTATTGTTTTCTTTACAGTCACAAATACTCCAGTGCCACTATTTAACCCCTTAAGGACTACGTGACGTACTATGACCGTCACGGTCCTTATACCTTTAAGGACGCTCTACCTGGAGCGCTGCAAGTAAAAACAGGGCCTAAAATTGATCGCTCCAAGACAGGAGTGATCTCTCTTAGGCCTCAAAGCGGTGCGCCGGTACGTGTAACAGGTCACGTGTCGGCAAGGATCAAAGCGGTCCTTAAGGGAAGGTAACTTCCCTGGACCGCTGATCCTTAAGGGGTTAATGGATCTGTAAATCCTGGGGACTTTTGTTCAGTAGTAATTCTGGAGCAAATCAACTGTGCCACAGGGAACACATACAAATGATACATATTCCCATTGATTTCAATTGGATGTTTAACCCTTTTAAGAAGGTTAGAAGCCACATTTGAATAAACTGAAATATTTCGTTTTCCTCTATAGTGGTTTGTTTGCACAGGATGACTCTGTTGTTGCTTTGAACATAAAGACCTACATTTTATTTTATGACGTAGAACTATAAATTTTATGAAGCAGAGCTGTAGTTTTAGTTAATAAGAATAAAAACATTTAGTCTGCTTCTACCTTCTACATAATTAGGATCACTGTCTACATTTACTAACATGTCATACATTGAGGTACTGTTTGTATTCCCTCATCACTGTACACACGTTTGGTAATAACTCCTGTATTGGTTTATATGATAGTGTACAAAAGGGCATTCATTTTGCAGAGAAAGTGGAAACTCCTTAAATAAAATGATGGCACAGGGTGCTGCCCATAATGTAAAAACTATTACTTTCCTACAATACCGATACAGTGCTGCAGAATATATTGGTGCTTAAAGGGATAGTAATACTTTGTTTTATCTTTATTTTATTTTGTAGGCATTAAAAAAACATGAAGAACCATATAAGTCTTATCTCTCAAACCTTTACAGTTTCAAAAGCAAACTTTCCCCTCACTGACCAAAATGGTCAAGTCTGCCATCTAGCTGTCAGATTTGGAATCTGGTCCGTGGACCGGCCGTGGCTCTACAGCAGAGCCGAGATTGCGAGATATAAGAAGAACTACCTCATTTGAATAGTCTACAAAGTGCGCCTGGTTTGCAAGCACACTTTTTAGACCTTTCCAATGAAATAGTTATTTTCATATCTTGCAATCTCGCCTCTGCTGAAGAGCCACGGCCGGTCTGCGGACCGGATTCCAAATCTGACAGCTAGATGGCAGACTTCACCGTTTTGGTCAGGGAGGGGAAACTTTTCTTGTGAATATCTCTCAAACTATAAAGGTTTGAGAGATAAGACATATAGTTCCTCATGTTTTTTTAATGCCTACAATATAAAATAAAGATAAAAAGAAGTATTACTATCCCTTTAAGAAATAAAAGATAATAGGAATACCACAGAAACAAAGGAAACATTTTCATACATATCTGGATTTCAGCTGGGCTGTGCCACTCACAGCAGGGCAAAGAGCTGGTTTGGGAAATAAACCTGACCCCATATGTGTAGAGTGCCCCCTATGTGTTCAATTCCTTTTGAGGTTTTCCTTTGTTGTGCCAGTGGGGTCTTTGGGAGAGATGTAGAATTTTAACAGTGACATCTGGTGGTTACATAGTTATAGTGTATATTAAAGAGACACAAGTCCATAAAGTTCAACCTTTGCCATAGCATAAGCAAGAAAATGAGAATGATCTAAGACTGCCCTATTCCTAAATGGGTATTGCTCATTTACCAGAACATCCTGTTTTACCTACTAATACACAGTATAACCCTCTATGTTCTCTCCTGCTAGAAATGCATCTAACCTCTCAATTGTATCCATTGTATCTGCCGTTACCACATGCTCACCTCCCTGCCATTACCACATCCTTGGGCAAGGAATTCCACAATTTAACAGACCTTACTGTACAAAACCCTTTCCTCTGCTGAAGATGAAACCTTCTTTCCTCTAATCTCAAGGGGTGTCCCGGGTTATTTGATCAGGCATTGGAATGAATAGCTCACCAGAGAGATCCTTGTATTGACCTCACATATACTTATACAGTAAACAAGATCTCCTCTTAGTCATCTTTCCTCTAGAGTAAATAAACCAAGTTTATGGTGACAGTGCATAATATCCTCCACTAGCCTGTTATCCACCATCTTGTAATGGACTGTTTTCCTGTGATTTTATTACTATAATTGTGCTTTGCAATATAGATAGACTTCTGGCAACACATGGCAAAGGGAATTTGTGATCTTTACAGCCAAAGATGCAATCCTGGGACAAAACAATTGCTCCACAGGTGGCAAATAAAAATTCCAGAAACTATCATTGATTTTACATGGAGTATTTAACCCCTTAAGCAATAGAGAGGTCTTACGCATTGCAAAGCAATATGTTGGGATATCTATAGCACTGAAGGGTTTCATAGTCCCATTTAAATTCAAATGGATTTTTTTGTCCCTTTTTTTGTGAAATTGTGTTACCAAAGAATCACTCCATTTTACTTTTATACATACAGCCCTGTTGATCTATTGAAAGCACCATATTCATATCCTATTCATTGTTACAATGGCTTCTAAAGGGTTTAACTTTGGCCGCGACAACATTTTACAGCTACAGAAATGACGATTTGATATTGTTGTAGAATATGCTCCAAATTTGCATTCAGTATGTTCAAATATGTAATTTCTTCTGCTGAATGTTAGTGGATAGATGGCCAGCTTCTGTGACTGACAGTTCTGCACCCCTGGTTTTATTCTTAAAGGGAACAAAATAAACATCAGAACAGTGACATTTCTAGGTACTGTTTGAGGGGACTAGAGACACAGGTCTCATACTTAAAGCATCAGGGGGAGATGCCCTATAGGTCAACGTAATGACAAAGTGTGTCTGGTGATCTGGTGGAGATACTTCCATGGAGAATACAACACACTTCACCATATGCACTAAGAATTAGGTAAGCAAGGGGAGGGGAGATACTTTGATCGTTATGAGGAAGCTGTAATGCTGGCAAAGTGTTGTGGAGGGGAAGTGGGGGGAGCAGAAAGAACACATTCAACTTCAGCACCAAGAACATCACCAGCCCTCCCTTAAAACATACATAGTCCCATGTCTGCAGTAGTGGATCTTCAGAGTACAAAATGCCTATCAGCTGTTAAAAGTAATCATAGGACCACCAGTCACCAATCAGCTGACTGAGGTAAACACAGGACTGTCTGCCTATCAGATTTTGCAGGTAAACACAACACTCAGTCACCTACAATGATTATTTATCTGGCAATATACATTGATTAACTTACTGTTTGTCAGCTACACCACTATTTCTATTTGTGTTAATGTAGCACTGTGGTGAATTGGAGTCTATACTTCTCATTTATAATGGTATAGAGTCTACAGAAGAATTTTGTACAACCATTTTCTATTTTATGCTTATCTTATTTTTAATGTTTTTGTTTGGGTTTTTATGAGCTTGGTGTTCTGTTTTGCTAAAGGTCCACATGGGGACTGAAAAGTTTAACAAACGTGTCTGTTCATTGTGCTAAAATACCATGGGTGCTGACTTTTTTCTTCCTTTTACATCACCTTGGCAATGTGCACCAGGGAAAGTTTTCAACACTGAGTGAGTGTAACCACAACATTTATACATATCCTATTACATATAGTGGTAGAATACGTCGCTCACTGTGAACTGTAACTGCACATGCGCAGTAGAGAGTTTCTACTGTGCATGTGTGGTTTCGTACACAGGGAGCTTCGTTGTGAGCCGTCCGGAGCTGCCCGCTAAGGATCAGCACGTTCGGTGAGTCTCTACTGCGCATGACTGCAGTCATGCGCAGTAATGACTCGCCGAATGTGCTGCCCCGCTCCGGACAGCTCATGGCCTGTCTCCTGGCTCCGGGGCACCAGCCGGGGCATCTGGGTGCACTTTAGCCCATGTATACGGGCTTTCATACTAATATATATATATATATATATATATATATATATATATATATATATATATATATTTATATATATATATTATATATCTCATTGGAAGTGGCTGCACATCCAAAGTAAAATAGATACATACAGTTCTTGGAAGGACGGCACTCACAGGAGCTTGTTAGAATAAAAAATGGAGATGTTTATTGAATAAGTCTGGCACGGTGCTCTTAGTTGGTCACTCGTCACAATGTTGAAGCTCAGCCCGGCCAGCACCTTCTGGGTGGAGACACCTCACAGCAATCCTGTTCAGGACACATCATGCACTGTTGTGCACTCATACTAGGGATCCCAAATGTTTAGACTCATTTCGTACAGGGGGCACCCTCCTGTATTTGTAAAACCTCTCTAGCAAATCTGGGACGGTAGACCTATTTACTCAAGTCTTGATTTAGGTGGGCGATAAACAATACAAAATAGGCATAATGTTTCACTATCACATAATTCACGTCCCTGAAGCAGCCAGCAGGCATCGCCACTGAGTGAGCATAGGGCTGCCCGGCTGCTGACAGTCACACTGTTGGGACAACCTGCAACACAGAACTGGTAGAAGAGCACAAAATAAATATGTTATGGGACGGCAAATTGCCGCCCCTGTCAAAGTGCCGCCTGGGTCCATGGACCCACTGGGACCCATGTAAGGGCCGGCCCTGTATTCAAACAAATACCTAATATTTTTTATATTTTGCACAGGAACAAATATTACTTGCTCTTGCAGTGGCAATAACTGGAACTAATGCTGGCTGCCTACCTATGCCTAGCCTAATGCTACCTGCCTGCCTACACAACAACTGGACACTCTCTAATCTCTTCTCTCTCTGAGCTCCAACAACCCAATGAGGAAATGCAGGCTGTCTGTCTGTGTGACTGTGTCATTAGTCCAACCCCCATCATGAAACGAAGAAGGCTATTCGAATACAGACAAAAGAGGGAAGTAGTGCATGAAATGGAGAATGGAATTGGACTAGAGACATGGAGGGAAAATTATGGAGGGAAAGTAATTGAGCGCGCACAGGAAGTACAAAAAAGTCCTGGTCAAAAGTAGTCAAAACTTTTGGAAATGTGTCGATTGCCGAAACTTCCGAAAGTTTCGATGAATTTCGGACCTGGGCTGTTCGGAGTCGGATCATTTTTTCTGAATGACCCTTGAGTTTCGGATTGGCCGAATGTCTCCGAATGACCCCATTTTCGACGAAATCCGAATGTCTCCGAATGAATTCGCACATGTCTAGTGCACAATTGTGTGTGTATGTATTAGTTTTAATGTCCAGTGTAATTGTGCACAATTGTGAGGTCCTGTGGCCTTCTGGCACTAACATCACCAAGAAACAAAGAAACAGCTTCTCCCGAACTGGATATAATGCAGTTGTAATGCAAACCCGGGTGGTACACTCCGAAGCAATTATCATGGAAACAAATGCACGTTACTTGTTGCAATATTCTTGTAGCAACTATACATTCATCAATATGGTGCAAGAAATGCTTAAAGGGACAGTAATACTTTATTATTACTATCCCCCATATTGTAGATATTTGCAAAATAAGTTAATAGCCCCCAGGTTCATCTCTCAAACTTTTATGGTTTCAGTGAAATAATTATTTTTCACTAACACAATCTCGGTTCAGCTGCAGATCCGCAAGCCTGTCATAAGACAGACTTCCCCAGCAGTCAGTACAATGCTGACTTCAGGGAAGGGGGAGGGAGGGGGAACTTTGCCTTTGGTTATCTCTCAAACCATAAAGGTTTGAGAGATTAACCTGGAGGCTATTAAATTTTTTTTGCAAGTTTCTACAATATGGGGGATAGTAATAATAAAGTATTACTATTTCTTTAAATGAATGGCATGTGTGCTACCCAGAACTCCCCACATAGGTTTCGACAAACACTATCCATAACAAAGAAGGCGCACCTCCACGCTTCACTTGCAATAAAAACAGTCAACTTTAATCAGCAATATTTAAAAGGTAAAGTACCTGACATGCTCCGTAATGGCTGAAATATCACATAAGGCTCAGTGAATGGGCTGTGCTTGATCATGAGTAAGCGTATTATACGCGAAATGCTTTGCTCGCAGCCGGGACCACTCACTTCTTATGTGCCCATTCACTGAGCCTCAGTCTTGTGTGAATATTCCATCCATTATGGAACATGTCAGGTACTTTACCTTTTAAATATTGCGGAATAGAGTTGAATAAAGTTCGCCTGTTTTGGATGGCCTTCTGGCACTAACCTCACTAAGCACAGAAGAAATATGGCAGAATTCTAGAAGAAACCAACTGCACTATTGTGGAGAATTGAACATTCCTCAGATTTTCAATTATTTCAATTCGACTTTAACCCCTTGAATGCTGGATAGTACTCTCTAGCATTCAACGCGTTAAAAAAAAATCTGAAGAAAGTTACTTAAAAAGTTTTAAAGTTTCATTTAAAAAGAAAAAGATTGAGCCATAATAACTTTTTTTTTAGGGAAAAAACATCTGTAAGCATTATGAATACCCTTGTTTTATCAGAAAACTAATTTTAAAAGTATATATTTAAATATATATTTTATTTTTTCCATTATGAACTGTTATTTTTTTGTTAAAAATGCCTTGTGCATGGCTCCAGGGCCGGGACCCCTGTTTGATTAACCCCTTGAGAACCAGATGAGTACACAATGCCTTGTAAAGCAATGTGTTACCTATCGCTCTGTTCCCCAAGATGTTGAAAAAGCTTGATAAGTGTTTCCAATGTAAAAGTGTATTTACAGTAATAGATAACAGTATATCTAAATAGACAGATCAATATATCAAATCTTGTCCCCCATTACAAGCTGCAAACAACAGAAGTAATCAAGCGGTATCTATATAGAACAAGCATGCAATATCAAAATGATCCCTTTAAGTGTTTTGCAGTGTGTTTGATATAATTTGACTCCCAAAGCGCTAAAATAATGAGACTGTATTAAAGGGATAGTAATACTTGTAAAAAATATATGTTGTAGTGTTTATGTCCCCGAATAAAACAAGGGTACTCCCACAGCTCAAACTTGAATTTTTTTAGGTGCAATATTACAGTGACCTGAAAATTTACAGTGATGCTGTTGCTACACCATCCTATGGACTGCTCTGGTCTGTAGACCATAAATCTCCATAGGATGGTGTAGCAACAGCGCCACTGTACATTTTCAGGCCACTGTGATATTGCACCTAAAAAATCCAAGTTTGAACTGTTATATTTTTTAATAAAATATCTCTCAGCAGTGCGAGCACCCTTATTTTACTTAGGGGGGTAAACCCTACAGCATTTATTTTTTCACATTTTAAGCATTACTGTCCCTTTAAGTATATTAAATAACTTAATCATCAGAACAGACAGACAGGTCAGATTTCTGGGATGTCCCCATTTGAACACATTTGGTTAACCCTTTGAGTGCCAGAGGGGTACACAACAAGCTGCCTTGTGTACCCCTCTGGCACTGAAAGGGTTAAGCAGTGGATAGGGCATTGTGATTGAGTTGACCTGTAAATTTGTAAAGTACTGTTGCTGTGGTTTTAGATGTGTTCTTTTTGTTGATAATTTCCACATTTGGAGAGCGTTTAATTAACTCTTTGAGTTGCAATGTGTCGGATAGCTCTCAGGCACTCAAAGAGTTATACCCCCATCTGGTCCTTGAAAGGTTACATAGGGAAATCTTTAAACCCTGACCTGTAGGTGTATTTCAAATACCAGAACTATGAATCGCAGACAGATTTTACTAAATAAGAGGAATATTGTTTGTGCTAAATTTAGTTAACTTTGTTTTTTTATTAGGAACTGTAAAAGCGCAAGAATCCGGAGCCGCCCCAGCTTTAGCAGATCTTGCAGACCTCCCCATAAGGGATTTCAGTAAGTATGATCTTTATCACAACTCCCCTTTTACAGTGCATTAGAAGATTCATATGGTTAATTGCTAATATATTTTTATGCAACTATCATTTATAAGGGATGGTGTTTGATATTTCATCACTTTAATTCTAACATCGTATGAAAGAAGCATAGTATAAGCCACACTGGAACCACTGGAACCTTCTAGAACAAGTGTGAAATCTCTGTCTCTCTCCAGCTGCTTTTGGACTATTTTTCCCATCATGGGAGCTGTAGTCTGTCAACAACTGGAGAGTGAAAGTTTCCCACCAGTTGTCTAGAGCATCTGTTGTTCCATATTTATATAGTTACATAGGTACTAATAACAATTATTTGTACTTTAACCATCAACAACTTTTTACCCAACGTCTTTTTCAGAGTAATCTTCTATGTGGCACCATATCAAACGCTTTTGCAAAATCCAAGAAAACTACATCGATTGTTCACCTATATCTGAATTTCTGCTTATATTATCATAGAAAGCATGATTTGTTTTACATGATCTACCCCGATGAAATTGTGTTGAATTTTACTTCCTATTTATAATCTTGCTGTCCATATTTGTGAATACTATCCCATAATAACCCTTCAAGCATTTTACAAACTATAAAAGTCAGTCTTACTAGACTATAATTACCAGGCTGAGATCTTGAGGACTTTTTATGTTCTAAATGTCAGTCTTGTGACTTCTTGCCTCTTGTTGCCGTTCTGGAGAATCAGGGGTACAACAACAGCGGTGCTTGATTTCTGTGGTGGGTGTTTGGCTTTAACATGTTTGACATAAATGTCATGGTGCCTTTGTTTCAAGTGTGTTATCAGGACAGTAGTTCCAAGGTGTGTTCCCACCTTTCCTCTTCTCTCTGACTTATCACAAATTGGGCACAGTGCCATTGTTGATGTCTGCAATATCCTTAGCTCTAATCAAAGAGTTTGTATTTTAATTTGACTGTCCTTGCTGTCTTTGGTAGTTAGTTTCTTCTTTCCTGTTTTAGCCTTTAGCAGACTTTGTTACATTCCATGAGGTATATATTAATTATGTGGCTGTGCCTTCTGAATTATAAGGTTTAAACACCCACTTTAAGCTTCTTCCTAAGCTACATTATTTTGTAGTTATCTTTATTATGGTTCTCAAGTCTATAAATTATCTATGTTTATACCTTAGATTACTTTATCCATGTGATGTCTGTAATCATGCCCTTAACCTGATAAACTTTGCTTTTTCTAAAATGTAAATGTTAGCTAGAACCTTTAATTTACTAAATTGTGATTAGTGTCCACTGCTTTTGTATACAGAAAGGTTATCTTGTCTCTGCCTGGTCTATATATATAAAAGAAGACTTTGTGCCTGGCAAAACACACCCAGGGGCGGCAGTAAAAAGGATTACTGCTGCCATTGGGTGATTCTGTGGGAGTGTGATTTTTGGCCTGCCCCCACTATCCAGCCCGCCCACCACTATCTAAGGCTGAAAAAAAAAATGGCTGCCACACACTCCTACACCACAGACACATGCACATGCCCTCCCACACACACACTAGCAGACACATACACACATATACACACACGCACGCTGAGGATGATGGGAACAATGTTCAAGCTACAGCTGGAAGGCCATGGTCCAATCTGTATTATGCAGCTTCTTCATTCCCTGTCTTTGAGCCTACACAGCTCTGCTAATTACTACAAGTGAGCTGATTTCTAAACAATCAGCAGGAGGATACTGGCTTGCTGAGAAAGTGGAAACAACGGCAGAGAGGTGATCAGGCAGTGCAGAGCAAGGCTTCAGCTGAGCTGGTAAATGGCAGAGACATGGATGTGACTGTATTTATATATTGCACAAAGAGAGAGAAAGAGAGCAGGTTGTTTGTCAGTCTGTCTGTAAGTAGAGGTGCCAGTTCCTGCAATCATCTCCATGCTGTACATAGCTCACTGTATAGCATGTATGACAAACTATTTATATATGGTCTGGCATTGTATAGTATACAGTCTGTGTATAAGGACTGGCACTATACAGTATAGGAGGGACAGTCCCTGTTTGACACCCAAATCCCTCTGCTCCTCTATTTAGGAGATCACACGGTGTGGTGTATATACAGTAGGCTGACCAGACCTCACCTTTAACCGGGGACACATAGGAAATAAGCATATTTCAGGAGTGCACCAAAATCAAAGCAGCCCTGCAGTATGCATTTTTCATATGTGTCACTGGTTAAAGGTGAGGTCTGGTCAGCCTAATGTACAAGTGTATCAGATTGCTCCACATCAGTAAAACCCACGGTAATGTGGGTATAAACTTCTGTATATATCTGTTAAATTAGTCTGTGTAAAAAAATACTTTCATCTTCTTCTAAATCATTCACTTACAGAAAGAGTAACTTAACCATTTCAGTGCCAGAGGAGATGCAATGCATTGCTTACCCCCTGGCACTCAAAGGGTTAAAAATTCTCTACAATGGTCTGGCACTGTATAGCAGTGGTTCTCAATCTGTGCCCTGAGTGGCTATTAACAGGCCAGGATTTTAGAATTTCCTTTTAAGAGCACAGGTGAGTTAATCAATATGACTGAGCCTCTGATCAACACACTTGTGTTCTAGCAGTGAAATTCCTAAGTCCTGGCCTGTTAGTGGCCACTGAGGACATGGGCTGAGAACCTCTGCTGTATAGTATACAGTCTGCATGTGTCTGTGTATAAGGACTGGCACTATACAGTATAGGAGGGACAGTCCCTGTTTGACACCCAAATCCCTCTGCTCCTCTATTTAGGAGATCACATTGTGTGGTGTATATACCAGTGTATCAGATTGCTCCACATCAATAAAACCCACAGTAATGTGGGTATAAACTTCTGTATATATCTGTTAAATTAGTATGTGTAAAAAATAATTTCATCTTCTTCTAAATCATTCACTTACAGAAAGAGTAACTTAACCATTTCAATGCCAGAGGGGATGCAATGCATTGCTTACCCCCTGGCACTCAAAGGGTTAAAAATTCTCTAAAATACACCACCAGCCACGCCCCCAGTAACACCACCGAAAACACAAGTGTCCCTCTTTGGCCATATGAAATGTTGGGAGGTATGTTACTTACACTGCTCACACTGTATGTATTTATGTTCTGATTTGCAGCTGTGTGTCACTGTGTTGTCAGTGCATGTGTGTGTATATGTGTGTGTTGCATGTGTCTCTGTCTATCACTGCGTGTACCTTTCTGACACGTACACCCTACGCTATAATTCACTATCATAACATTTATTTAAAAAAAAAGAAACATTTCCTGCATAACATGACGGGCAACGCCGTCCCAAACTGCTAGTTAAATATAATCCTGGACCAACAAATGGGAGCCTGTAAAAGGGAGGACTGATTGCTCCCTAAGACTAGATTTTTAAAACAAACAAAGAATATTATAGATGCAAACATGATGTACAGGTTAATTAAGTATATATAACCTCCACTCATTATTAAGTGTTAGTGGTGTTAGTGGTCCTTTAAAGGGATAGTAACACTTCGTTTTAACTTTATTTTATTTTGTAGGCATTAAAAAAACATGAAGAATGATATAAGTCTTATCTCTCAAACCTTTATGGTTTATGAGATATTCACAAGCAAAGTTCCCCTCCCCGCCCCTTTTACCTAGTGTAAGCCATCTCTTCTCAGATGTGAGTCTGGTTGTATGACAGTACAGATAACAGAAGGGGACAATTTTCTTTGTATGAAAACAATGAAAGCCCTTCCCCCCTTGAAAAGTTTTTCAGCTTTTTCCATTATCTTAATTGAAGATTGTCCCTCTCAGCAGTCTACCTGGGCATCTCCCTTCTTATCTGGTTGAACAGGGGGGGGATACTTTGTTTGTGAATATCTCTTAAACCATAAAGGTTTCAGAGATAAGACTTATATCATTCTTCATGTTTTTTTAATGCCTACAAAATAAAATAAAGTTAAAATGAAGTATTACTATCCCTTTAAGATTTGCTATAACATCTACTTTATTGGTTATCACCAGGTCCACAAAATCTTCTTCCCTGGTTAGTGATTCAACAATGTGTGTTCCCTTGTGCCCTTCAGTATACATATTTCATTAGATATTAGTATTAAATTAATGAAGGGGAATCCCTGAGTCATCAATCTTTGGACCTCCAGCTCTTGGGAACTACAACTCTCATCATTCCCAAACAGCCAGTGGATGGCTGGGGATGATGGGAGTTGTAGTCCCCAACAAATGGCAGTCCAAAAGTTAACTCATACTCTAAATGTTTAGTGGGTAGTAGGAATAGATGGGTCATAGAAACGTAATTGATGAGGATAAAAAAGAACGAGTTCCACCCATGACGTTACCATCTTTGTTGATCCAGAGGAAAGCAAACAAAACCCCCATTGACTGAAGCCATTTTCAATTACTCCCCAAGTGGGTAAAAAAATGGCAGCTGGATATTTCTCTGGGTCAACATCCTAACTGCTTGTTATTTTAATGCATTTTACATTTGATCTATTTCAGATAACTTTTCATTTGATGGTGTTTTTAAAAATATAGAAAGCGTGACAGCATTTCTTGGTAAGTATATCAAAAATAACTATTTTGTGCTGGTTGCTAGCAATAAAAAGTGAGAGTCATGGGGGATGATTATGAAAGGGGCATATGTATCATGGAAAAAGTGGAGTGATTCTGGGATAAACTAATATATATGGAATTAAGCTTCCATAGCTTATTTTTTGTTCCTTTAGTCACATACATCTGGGAGGTTATGCACTAAGAAGTAAAGATGCACCGATACCACTTTTTTAAGACCGAGTACGAGTACCGATACTTTTTTCAAGTACTCACCGATACCAATTACCGATACTTTTTTTTGCGGTCATTTGCCAGTTTTCCAGGTACTTTAAGCGCATATATATATATATATATATATATATATATATATATATATATATATGCTTTAGGTACTTGGAAAACTGGCAAATGACTGCAAAAAAAAGTATTGATGAGTACTTGAAATATATATATATACACACACACACACACACACACACACACACCACCTCTTGACTGTCCCCTTTTGCCTCTTTCTCCCCCTCTTGATTCCCACCTTTTTCTTCATTCTCCCCCCTCTTGAGCTCCCTCCTTTTGCCTTGGCTTTTTCTCTTCCTTTTGATCCCCCTTTGTCCCCCTCCTTGACCCTTGATCCCACTCTTTTGCCTCTCTCGCTCTCTCCTGATTCCCCCTAATTTTTGCCTCTTCTTGGCCCCCCTCCTTTTGTCTCCTGATCTTTCCTCCTTTTGCCTTTTTTTTTACTTTTTCTTAGTCCCTTTTTTCTCTTTCTCCCTCTTGGCCCCCCTCTCTGCCTCTTTCACCACCCGCTCAATGTCCCATCTTGCCTCCCTTACCCTCCTCTGCCGGGTGCTCGCTGTTCTCTCGCGAGCCCCGGCAGAAGTCAGCGTTGGATCGTTGCCATGGTAACCCGCGGCAACGCTCCAAAGCTACAGGAGGGAGAGAGGCAACCGGGGAGCATTGTGAGCAGCTCCCCGGGCTCCTTCACTGCAGCACCGACCCTGACACAGGGTATCAGTGCTGGCATTGTCTGCATACCAGTATCGGTATCGGAGCAACCCTACTAAGAAGTGATATAGCAGCGTTAAGTTGGGGATGACTTGTGCAGTGATATAATTTCTCCATTTCCTATGTTATTCTATAGAGTTTATGCACTAAGATCTCCAAAGTTGAGAAATCTTAGTGCATTGGCCCCATAGAATAATATAGGAATTGGGGAAGTGAAATTACTTGAGACATTATGTCCACTTTCTCACCTCTTTAACACACCTTAGCGTATCTCCCCCCAGATGTTTTCTAGATCAAATTACAATTTGGAAAATCCACCTGCTTCTATTTTAAATGGATAGTAAAGGATAATTTTAAGTAAATTTAATATTGTAGATATTAAAAAATAAAGTAATTGAGACCAGTACGATCTCTCAATCCTTTATAGATTGAGAGATATACGATTACAAAGTTCTCCCCTCCCTCCCCTTTCACAGACGTCAGGCTCTAGTTTACAGCAGGAGATCCTGGTCCTGGGACCGGCCGGCGGCTCTTCAGCAGAGGCGAAATATTGAAATCTAAAAAGAAATACTTATTGAAATGGTCTACAAAGTGTATATGGTTTACACTTTGTAGACCGTTCCAATTAAATATTTATTTTTAGATTGCGCTATTTCGGCTCTGCTGAAGAGTCGCGGGCTGGTCCCTGGACCAGGATCTGCTACTGTAAGCTAGAGCCTGACGTCTGTGAAAAGGGAGAACTTTATAATTGTATATCTTTCAAACTGTAAAGGACTGAGAGATCGGACTGTCTCGATTACTTTATTTTTTAATATCTACAATATTACATTTACTTAAAATGATCCATTACTATCCCTGTAAGACATTCACTGTTTCCTGGAAATATGAAATTGTGGATTTTGCACTGATAAACTTTGCTTAGTATTAAAAATATTTTCGTATGTTCAATATATATATTTATATATTTAAAAGGTTAGCTGGTTGTGAGACCAACTTCTGGAGGTGGCAGCCACACCTCAGGGCAGCAGTAGGGCAGAATAAGTCTGTACTGCAGAGACTTGCCTGGGGGAGGTAATATTGACAGGAGTGGCCAGGGGAGCAAAGATAGATAGGAATAAGAAAAAATTATAGATAGATAGATAGATAGATAGATAGATAGATAGATAGATAGATATGAGATAGATAGATTGATAGATATAGATAGATAGATAGATAGATAGATAGATATGAGATAGATAGATTGATAGATATAGATAGATAGATAGATAGATAGATAGATAGATAGATAGATAGATAGATAGATATGAGATAGATAGATAGATAGATAGATAGATAGATAGATAGATAGATATGAGATAGATAGATAGATAGATAGATAGATAGATAGATAGATAGATAGATACATATAGATAGATAGATAGATAGATAGATAGATATGAGATAGATAGATAGATAGATAGATAGATAGATAGATAGATAGATAGATATGAGATAGATAGATAGATAGATAGATAGATAGATAGATATGAGATAGATTGATAGATATAGAATACCCAAGGAAAAATCTTTTGAAAGTGTTTCAAACATATGCTTTTTTTTTTCTTACAGATTGCCTCGGTTCTCATTTTACTTGGTTGCAAACAATATATACAAATTTCCCAGCTTTGCTTAATTTTGTGAGCAAGTTAAAATGTGTGACTGGACTCTGCCCTAAAGACCTGGAAGATTATGGCTGTGCTTGTAGATATGATATGGAGGGTCTTCCCATTGACGCAACCGATAAGTGAGTTTTTAGGCACTGGCATATATTTTTTTTTTTTTATTGAAGAAGAAAATCTCCAGTACAAATACATTCGAGAATATAAAACAATACAAAATAAAATGGCAGAGTATAATGCACATATAAGAAAATTTTTAAGTTAATGTCATGGAAGGTCAAGTGATCAACAAACATAGACATGAAAATACAGTTTCTAGTTACATATATTTTATTTGACCCCTTATATGCAAGAGACATCAAAATGATACAAATTTACAATTTAAGAACGTTGGATATCTGTTTTAGACAAAATATATTACAATTTTCCATCTTTGACCCTGCTCCTTAATCTTGAATGTTCACCAGGGGCAGCCAACTCTCCAACTTAAAGGGATAGTAATACTTAATTTTATATATATTTTATTTTGTAGGCATTAAAAAAACATGAAGAACGATATAAGTCTTATCTCTCAAACCTTTATGGTTTAAGAGATATTCACAAACAAAGTATCCCCCCCCTGTTCAGCCAGATCAGAAGGAAGGTGCCCAGGTAGACTGCAGAGAGGGACAATCTTCAATTAAGATAAGGGAAAAACCTGAAAAGCTTGTCAAGGGGGGCAGGGCTTTCATTGTTCTCATAGGAAGAAGATTGTCCCCTTCTGTTATCTGTCTGGTCTATGGACTGCATTCCACATCTGAGAAGAGATGGCTTACACTAGGTTAAAGGGGCGGGAGGGGAAACTTTGCTTGTGAATATCTCTTAAACCATAAAGGTTTGAGAGATAAGACTTATATCGTTCTTCATGTTTTTTTAATGCATACAAAATAAAATAAAGATAAAATGAAGTATTACTATCCCTTTAAGGTACAGCTTGTATAAGCATGACTTACACGAGGGATTGTAATCTTTGTTACTCTGTTGGGGACTAAAACTTCCATTATTCCCAGCCAGCCTTTATCTGACACCACATAAACCAAAATTACAGCAGTTAACGAACAGAATACATGTAACAGTAAAAATTAAATACTCCTGTTGCACCTCTCAACTATCAAACTCTGTCACTAATGCACTCCAACCCCCTACTTGTAAGGGAGCACACATAAAATTATCAAACAATTATTGAGTGTGCAGCTCCAATCCTCTATCTTTAATAATCTGTTTCGTTGATGAACTATCAAAAGGAAATATCTGCTCAATGACATGACACATTAGCCATAATATACATTTACTGACAATCTAAAAATTGTATATGATCAGCATATAAAAGCAGAATCTCAATGTAGAATACAAGATGATTCACATAAATATCCTTGTTCCCAATGAATACCCATATACATAACAACTACAAAAAAAGTAATTCTAATTAACCCCTAACTAATGAATGAGAGTCTCCTTTGCCCACACCGTTATTCCCGTCACCCACTGCATATGCCACTCATCCCCCTAAACGGTGTAAGTGCGCCTTGCATCACTGGGGTCCCGGCGTGACAAGCAGATAGTCACAATAATGGAGTAAAAAATTAATATATTTCTCAAAATCTGTGACTAAAATTCCACCCTCATAGATTATAAATTCTTGGGGCGATATGGCTCGTGCTCACAAAGATCTACACACACACACAGTCATCACCCCCAAAAAATATATACACACACCTATTTTATATTCATGGGCATAAAAAATACTACATATGTATTTTGCGGACACTGTCTGTATCAGCGATACAGTATAATCCGTCACCCAACCAGACAGTCTCCTCCAAACTTGCTATAACTATATAATTGCATCCAAAAAGATACAATGATGCACTAATCCAAAAGTATATACCCCTAATATAAACTAAGTGCAAATAAAACAGTGAATAATACAATGTAGCAAAGCAACGGATATCCTCAAAATTGGGTATAATAGAAACTCTCATGAATAGAAATATAGATGAAATAACGGTGAATGAAATGATGAAAATATAAAATATTGATGAAATGGTGATGAACTGATCAGACCTCATGATTATAGATTCAGTTAAAGGGATAGGAATACTTCAAAATTACTATCCCTTATATTGAAGCCCTTAAAAACTGAATTAAATGCCACCAGCAGCATCTCTCAAACCTTCATGGTTTGAGAGATAGCCGCTTTTAAACTTTGTTCTCCCCTGCCTCTCCCCTGATGTCAGCTTTCTTACTGCAGCAGGGGAATCCGTTCATTGAATCAAGCTGACGCTCTTCAGCAGAGCCAGATCTCGTTATAGAAGAAACAATCCTTCACTAAAATGGTCTTCTACGTGTGCTTGGTAACCAAGCACACGTAGAAGACTGTTTTAGTGAAGGATCTTGTCTTCCATAACGAGATCTCGTCTCTGCTGAAGAGCCTCCGCCTGTTCCGGGACCGGATTTCCCTGCTGCAGCAAGAACGATGACGTCAGGGGAGAGAGAAGTTGAAAAGAGGCTATCTCGCAAACCATAAAGGTTTGAGAGATGCCACTGGTGGCATTTAATTCAGTTTAT
Organism: Rhinophrynus dorsalis; assembly: GCA_037306005.1. Taxonomy (NCBI): domain Eukaryota; kingdom Metazoa; phylum Chordata; class Amphibia; order Anura; family Rhinophrynidae; genus Rhinophrynus; species Rhinophrynus dorsalis. The sequence goes on from CM074723.1 coordinate 33,776,402, forward strand.
AAAGGGCTTCAATATAAGTGATAGTAATTTTGAAGTATTACTATCCCTTTAGGGATGTTTTGCAGTACAACAATCATGACAAATAGTGGAGAACTCTCTGATGTCCAAATTCAATTTTTAATAGAAGACATTTATTTTATTTTGTATCACAATTATTTTTGGTTTAATTCCACTTATAATGGTCAGAAAACCAGTTACGCTATGGGCACCAGGTTCGCTCCAAGCTACGCCAACCAATATATGGGTTGGTGGGGACATCAACATGTTTGGAATAACAAAGAGATTGGAGCGAGCCTGGTGCTCTGGAGGCGGTTTATAGACTATATATTTGAAATATAGATTAAATAATGGTGAATGAAATGATGAAAAAATATTGATGAAATGATGATGAAATGATCATACCTCTATAAAAATAAAAACTATATAATAAATCAATCCAATATTGTCACCAAATAAATCTGAGTAAACTAGTTGGGGACATGTATTGCTGTATCCAAACATTGCAGATGACATGCCGATGAAATAATGTTTGATGTACATGAAATTATGAGATGAATTAGTTATGAAACAATGATGTGATGATCAAAATACAGAGTCACTAATGCACAAGGATATATTGATGAATGAATATGATGACTGAACAAAATCAATCCGGGTCAGTTGATAAACACCTTATATGAATAGCTGAATTTAAAGGGATAGTAATACTTAGTAATTACTAATCCCTATATTAAAGTCATATTATAAAGAAATGTATTGCCCCCAGTGTCATCTCTCAAACCTTTATGGTTTGAGAGGTAATTGCTCCTAAAGTTCCTACTCCCTCCCCCTTCCCCGAAGTCAGCGTTGTAGCTGACTGAAGGGAAATCCGGTCTTAGGATCATTAGGCGGCTCTGCAGCAGAACCGAGATTGCGTTAATAAAAAAAAAAAATCTGTAACCAAAACGGTCTTCTAAGTGTGCTTGCAAACCAAGCACACGTAGAAGACCGTTTCAGTGACAGAATACTTTATATTAACGCAATCTCGGTTCAGCTGCAGAGCTGCCTGACTGTCGTACGACAGGCTTCCCCTGTGGTCAGCTAGAACACTGACTTCAGGGAAGGGGGAGGGAGGGGGAACTTTAGGAGTGATTATCTCTCAAACCATAAAGGTTTGAGAGATGACACTGGGGACAATGCATTTCTTTTTAATATGTCTTCAATACAAGGGTTAGTAATTTTTAAGTATTACTATCCCTTTAAAAACTTCCAGAATTGTAAATGCCTGTAGATAAGTTACAGTCAGGGATATTATCATCCAATATAAAGTCTCCATCATATGTATTTTCCTTTTATGCATATTTCTTATTTAAAAACACTTAAAAGTCTGCTAAATTCTTAACATTTCCAAACATTTGACAAATAAATTGTGATACTTTGTGTATTAACAGGACTTACAGTCATCCACCAGCTTTCATTTTGGTACCTTAAATGGGTAGTAATGTTTCATAATAAAAGCAGCTCTAATTAATCATCATAGTATTTGGCCCTTGGAGAGTGTTATTTCAATACTGTCAGAGTTGTAGTACAAGAGTAATTGAATGATAAAGTATCCCCCTCCCGCCCCTTTTACTGATGTAACACTGCTCAGCCAGATCAGAAGGGAGGTGCCCAGGTAGACTGCAGAGAGGAACAATCTTCAATTAAGATAAGGGAAAAAGCTGAAAAACATGTCAAGGGGGGCAGGGATTTCATTGTTCTCACAGTAAGAAGATTGTCCTTTGATGTGAGCTGTCTGGTCTATGGACTGGATTCCACATCTGAGAAGAGATGGCTTACACTAGGTAAAAGGGACGGGAGGGGAAACTTTATCATTCAATTACTCTTGAACTACAACTCTGACAGTATTGAAATAACACTCTCTTTTGCTCAGTTGCTATGAAGATTAATTGGAGCTGCTTTTATTGTGAAACATTACTATCACTTTAACTTGGTATCCTAGGAGCCGAAGACTATTTTTTAAAGGCCAGGATATTTCTCCTCTTACCTTACTTGTCTTCACTTCTGTTGCTTCCTCTCAGCCGTTTTCTTATTTGTTTCGGCTTCTTCACCTGTTTCTCATAACAGTCATACAACATCTCTCCTTCCTTTCCCTACGCGTTTCAAAACGCATAGCTTTTCTTCTTCCAGGGCACAATACAATCCCATCTGGTTTAATCCATTTAAATATGCCACATGACCCTTGTTCTGCAGATAGAACTCCAAATTCCAATAGTTTCCCCTATCCATATCATCTAATACATTAAAATAACCCCAACTAACTGCCTCAAAAGTCACATAATCATATTCACCTTCGAAGTAGAAATCATATTTATAAACAATCCCAAGTTGCTTAAATTTAAAGAGACAGATCCAAACAAGATTCCCATCTATGAGCCAGAGCCATTTTGGACTCATTCAGGTTTCTTTTAGGATTAAAATATATAAATTTAAGAATATACACCCCCTTTTTCTTAATAAACGTTATTTTGACTCACATAAGTGAATTATTTATGACTTAGTTGACTTCCATATCGATCAAATTTGTGTGATATATTTTCACAAGAAATCCAGCTGAATATACACACTTAAGCATTCATATTGATTAAAGGGATAGTATTGTTTCATAATAAAAGCAGCTCTAATTAATCATCATAGTATTTGGACTTTGGAGAGTGTTATTTCAAATCTGTCAGAGTTGTAGTTCAAGAGTAATTCAATGACAAAGTATCCCCCTCCCGCCCCTTTTACTGATGTAACACTGCTCAGCCAGAGCAGAAGGGAGGTGCCCAGGTAGATTGCAGAGAGGGACAATCTTCAATTAAGATAAGGGAAAAACCTGAAAAACTTGTCAAGGGGGGCAGGGCTTTCATTGTTCTCATAGGAAGAAGATTGTCCCCTGCTGTTATCTGTCTGGTCTATGGACTGGATTCCACATCTGAGAAGAGATGGCTTACACTAGGTAAAAGGGGCGGGAGGGGAAACTTTGCTTGTGAATATCTTTCAAACCATAAATGTTTGAGAGATAAGACTTATATCGTTCTTCATGTTTTTTTAATGCCTACAAAATAAAATAAAGATAAAACAAAGTATTACTATCCATTTAAGTCTAGACTTATTTCACAAGGTCCCACTTACTACACACACGTAGGGGTTAAAATATATACCCCCTAATGTATGGACACCAATATCTTCTATTAAATTTCCTATGACAAATCCTAAATAAATGATTGTCCTAACCACTAATATCTCATATGAAATATGGTATTAAAATCTTCATTAATCATCAAAGTTTTAAATTATATTTTTGATGTTAAACATATTCAATAATTATTACCACAATTCACCTCATGTATCCACGTATTTCAGGGGCCTGTCTAACTTATAATATCCCAGAGGAATCCAAATAGCTCGTTATTGGCATTCAAGCCAAATGGTTCTAAACTATTAAGTTCAAATATCCATTTTGTCTCTCTTCTGGACATTTGACTGATAAAATCTGCCCCTCTCCAATTAGGTTTAACTGTTTCTATTCCATAAAAATTAATCAAACTTGAATCCTGATTATGCTACACCTTAAAGTGCTGGAATAGTGTATGTTTCTCATATCCCTGTTCAATATTATACGTTGTCTTCAGTAAAATTAGATTACCCCATCAGGTGAGACACACACACACTAAGGCAAGATAAAGAGGTGATAAAGTGGAGATGACTTCTCCAGTGATATCATTTTTCCAGTTCCTGTTTGATTCTGTGAAGCCAATTCACTAATATTTCTTGAACTTATGAGATCTTAGTGCATAGGCTCCACATAATAACACAGGAAATGGAGAAGTGATATCACTGGAGAAGTTATCCCCACTTTATCACCTTTTATCACTCCTTAGTGCATAACACAGATTGTGTTATTGACTGTGAAGAATCTGATGTCAATTAATTCAGTGCAACAATTTGTGGTTTAAGAAAAAATCCATATTTCCACAAATCAATCCATGGGTTGAAATACAACCAGATGTAATCCCTTGCTGACCTTTTAAATCATTAATATTGCTGTCTAGACATTAAAGACCCTAGAGCTGTGTGAATAACTTAATAATTAGATATAAGCAAGTAGACAGACTGTTTGAAGGGGAAGAATTACCCTGAGACGTGTTTTTAACCCAGAGGGTGTTCAACGTATTGCAAAAACACCTTATGTCTCAAGGTGCCCTAAGCATGCCAAACTAACACCTTCCCAGGGGAGGGCTGGCCTGGGGGGCAGGGGGGCAATTGCCCCCTGGGCCGGCAATATGTCTGGGCCAATGGGCCACTGACTCACTTAAAGGGATAGTAATGTTTCATAATAAAAGCAGCTCTAATTAATCATCATAGTATTTGGACTTTGGAGAGTGTTTTTTCAATTCTGTCAGAGTTGTAGTTCAAGAGGAATTCAATGACAAAGTATCCCCCTCCCGCCCCTTTTACTAATGTAACACTGTTCAGCCAGAGCAGAAGGGAGGTGCCCAGGTAGATTGCAGAGAGGGACAATCTTCAATTAAGATAAGGGAAAAACCTGGAAAGCTTGTCAAGGGGGGCAGGGCCTTCATTGTTCTCATAGGAAGAAGATTGTCCCCTGCTGTTATCTGTCTGGTCTATGGACTGGATTCCACATCTGAGAAGAGATGGCTTACACTAGGAAAAAGGGGCGGGAGGGGAAACTTTGCTTGTGATGGCCTCTTAAACCATAAAGGTTTGAGAGATAAGACTTATATCGTTCTTCATGTTTTTTTAATGTCTACAAAATAAAATAAAGTTAAAACGAAGTATTACTATCCCTTTAATCTCCATCTTGTTGCTATAAGTCAAGTTGTACTAGTGATACCACAGAGCTTCCAACTGAAACAGAACTACACAAATTATATCACAGAGCTACAATCCAAATGAGGCTACGCTAGTGGTATAATGTATTTTCTTGTAAGCTCTATAGTATTACTAGTGTAGCTTTGCTTAAATTATAAGCTCTGTAGTATCAGTAGTGTAGACCATTTCTGCTGTGAGCTACGTGGTATTGCTTTACTTCATGATATTAATGCCACTTTTAAAATTAACAAAAAGGTGTGGGCTGGGACAGTGAGCTCAAACAATAGTAGAAATGGGCCGCTTGATCGTATTTGCCCTCCGGGCCACAAGTTGCCAGCCCTCCCCTGCACCTTCCTCTGATATCCAGGGCACCAACTGGGCATGTTGCACTAGGATTAAGGTAGGAGGATTTGGTGATGTCTATTAACTTAAAGGGGTAGTGACGCATAAAATGAAAGCATATAGATTGCAGAGTTTATCCTGCAGAGAAAAACAAGGGTGTTCCCATCACCAAGAAAGTTTTTATTAAAAAGTTATTACAGCTCTATACTTTATTGGGTGTAGTACATCCATGACCTGACATTTTAACAGTGCTGATGAGCCTTGTGCACAGAAGTAAACAGGAGCAAATTGGACGACTATTGCATCAAAATCCAGCATGTTGCATCTGTACTTAGTGTACCCAGGAAGTATGCAATAAGAAAGGTCTGCGTGGCAGCCTATTGGATAGAGCTTTCACACGAGTGCTGGTGGACATTGCAATCTTCATCCTGGCATCCAAAGAATAGCAGACACATGTGCATACCTCCCAAGTGTCCCTCTTTAGGAGGGACAGCCCCTCTTAAACACACCAAATCCCTCTGTCCCTCTTTCCTACCCCGGCATCCCTCTTTTTAGGAGATCAGACTGTGTGGTGTGTGTATATAAGTGTATCACGTTTCTCCACAGCAATAACACATTAATGTTTGTTTATAATTTAGTATTTGTATTTATAAATTAGTTTGTGCAAATACAACTCTTTGGTCTTGCTTTAAATTACTTATTCAGTTACACAAAGATGTGTCAACAGGTTATGAAAAAATTTTAAAAAAACTTGGTAATGCCCCGCCCACCAGCCACACCCCCCAAAACAGAAGTGTCCCTCACTGGCCATTTGAAGTGATGGGCGATATGCATGTGGGCACCAGCCAATAACATATGGACAGAGCTCATTTGGGCCAGCTGTCAGACACATGACTCCTGCTTCTATATCGATTGTGGACAGCGAATCAGAAACATATTTTTACATACATAGACACAGTATATACACAGATGAACAGAAAAACAAGAGCACTCTCAGAACTTGAAAAAGATCAAGTTAACCCTTTGAGTGCCAGAGGGGTACGCAACGCATTTCAGAGCAATGTGTTGCGTACCCATCTGGCACTCAAAGGGTTAAACGTTCCTGGCTTCCTCAAGACTTCAGGAAGACCAGGAACTCTGGCCAAAATGCACATTATCTATTTTTCTAACTAAACTAAAGAGGTGCTATTGTGGGGTAAAAAAATTACACCATAGACTATGAATACAAATTCCCAAATCCCCATTGATTTAAATGGGGCATTTAACCCCTTGAATGCTTCACAATGTGTTGGAGAGCTCTTTACAATTTATGGTGTTAATATCTCTATTTCAAAATGAATGGAAAATTTTAATTATACACTTGGTTTGCTCTAAAATGTTAACTCTTTAGCTTACTAAATAAACGATAATATTGTTAGACTGTAATTTCTTTCTGCCGTCATTGCAATGCTTGCATTTATTTCCAGCTGTTGTTACCAGCATCGGAAATGTCACGAGGAGGCCCTCGAGTTGGACTGCATCTGGGACCCAGCAAAAATTTCTGCCGATGTCAGCTGTCTCACCAAGAATCTCACGTGTGGTATGGAGTGATTTGTACACGATAAATATGATTGGGTCAAAATAACAAACGAAAATCATCAGCATAATTATTAATTAGGAGCTCCAAGAAAAACACCAACTCTCCATATAAACTCCTGCTCCCAGATGCATAAAAATAATTAACCTTTTGAGTGCTTACCCCTCTGGCACTCAAAGGTTTAAAAAATTTACAGCATTTGTCTATCCATATGAAATATTGTCACCATCTATCATGTTCTTCTGTGCTGTGTGTTAGAATTAAGTGTGTGGGAAGTGCACTCTTAAAGGATAGTAATGTTTCACAATAGAAGCAGCTCCGATTAATATTCATAATATTTGGGCCATGAAGAGTGTTATTTCAATACTGTCAGAGTTGTAGTTCAAGAGTAATTGAATGATAAAGTATCCCCCTCCCACCCCTTTTACTGATGTAACACTGCTCACCTCAGAGCAGCAAGACTGTCCAGATGGATCACAGAGAGGAACAATCTTCCGTGAGCATAAGGAAAAACCTGAAAAACCTGTCAAGGGGGGCAGGGTTTTCTTTATGATCACAGTAAGAAGATTGTCCCTTGCTGTGATCTGTCTGGTCAAGTGACTAGATTCCACATCTGAGGGGAGGTGGCTTACACTAGGTAAAAGGGACGGGAGGGGGATATTTTATAATTCAATTACTCTTGTACTACAACTCTTATAGTAATATAGAAATAACACTCTCCATGGCCCAAATACCATGAAGATTAATTGGAGCTGCTTTTTTTTTGCGAAACATTACTATCACTTTAATAATCACTTAATATTAACCCACAGTCAAAAAATCCTAATGCCCCCTATGAATTTAGCCCTTGTGCCTTGGTTCAATAGATAACATCTTCATTCAGTAGTGAATGTAATGCACACCTCCCCCAATTCAAATGACCAGGGAGGAGCTGGTGGGATGGGCATTACCGGGAATATTTAGGTTATTTAATGATCTATTGATACCTCACCCCTTTAAGTACAAGAGTAAAAGCAACAAATTGCAAAAGCAATGCCTTGCTCCTTCGGTATGCAAGGAGTTAAACAAACATTGAGGTGAGTTAATTGCTGTGAACTCCTAAAAAGAGGAGCACCATGGTGGGAAAGAGGGGCAGAGGGACTAAAGATGGACACTTGGGAGGAATGGTAATCTCTGTGGAGACGGACATTACAGTGACTAGTGACTGAAGCAGGAACAATGCTTAAAGGAGCAGTAAACTTTTTTTTATGAAAACATATATTTTACAGAGCATTTCCTGCTGAATAAAACAAGGTCACTCCCATCGCTGTCAGATGTTTTATTCAAAATTTATAGCAGTTTAAATAATCAGGAAGTGAATTTACTGTGTTTACTTCCTGATAGTTCTAACTGACAGGAAGTGACAGGCAATTCCTATCACATTCTATGGAGAACTGTATGTCTCTAACTTTTCTGACTTTCCTCTCCATTAGAATCTAACAGGAAATCTAATTAGAATGTGACCACTAGAGGGCACTGCTAATGTAAAAAAACATGGGTTTAAACTGTAATAACTCTGGAAATATAAATCTCTCCGCAGTGGGAGTACCCTTATTTTACTCAATAGCAAAATCCCTACAATATATATTTTTTCATAAAAAAAGTTTACTGCTCCTTTAAGCCTAATTAACCCCTTAACCCTTTGAGTGCTAGAGAGGTACGGAACGCATTGCTCTGCAATGCGTTCCGTACTCCTCTGGCACTCAAAGGGTTCAGGACCACAAGGATGTTAAATTCATTGTGAATTAGTGCATTGCGCACCCCACTGGTCCTGACTGGCATGTGCAATAGGAGGCGGTTGGAAGATGTTATCTCTCGAACACGTACACAAGGGCAAAATTCTTAGGAGCGATTAGGATTTTCTGGTTATAATAAGGTACATAAAGAGTTATTATTAGTATGTGTTTATTCTCATGCAATTACTTCTTTAAAGGAACAGTAAACTTTTTTTATGAAATATATGTTTAGCAAAATGGTAGTCAAATGCGGAACCTCCAGCTGTTGTGGACTACAACATCCATCATCCTTTACCATAGGCTGTGATAGGCAATGATGGGAGTTTCAGTCCTTAATAGCTGGAGGTCTAATATTTCACTTTCCACCTTATAATGTGTATCCAGCGGAGTGAAACAAAGTCAGTCCTGCGGCTGGAAGATGTTTCATCCAAAAATGATTCCATCTCAAGTATTTTTTTACGTAAACAACAGCACCAACTGGTATCTAAAAGGCATTGTGTATAATGCATTCTATAGAAGAGGCTTGGTCTACGGCTCTCCCTAGTAAATTATAGGAACAGCACCACCTGATGAGTACTACAGGGAATTGCGGTTTAATTTACAGGAAAATCAAAAAAATCTGTGCTTTAATAGCTTTTGAACGAAAAATCTCACGGTAGTGGGAATATATATGTGTAAAGAAGGCACTCACAGGAGCTTGTTAGATGAAAGAAAAGTTATGTTTGTTGAATCAACACTTCGGCCTTGCAGACAAGATCAAGATCTTGATGAAGGCCTGCCTGCAAGGCCGAAACGTTGATTCAATAAACATCAACTTTTCTTTCATCCAAAAAGCTCCTGTGAGTGCCTTCTTTCCAAGAACTGTATGTATCCAATTAACTTTGGATGTGTACCCAGTTCAGACTGTATTACTATATATATATAAAAGACAGGTTTTATATATATAAAAGGCAGTTTTTTTATTGTATAGAGAATTATAATATGTGTATATCTTGTACTAACCATTTTCCTTTAAAATATATAGTTTTTGAGAAACTAACATTTAGGTTTTGGTGGTACTGTGTGACACTTTAAGCT